>JALXJV020000020.1:20808891-20837498 GCA_024633595.2 Lepomis macrochirus | reverse complement strand
CCAAGAGGCTTTTTGTGCGTCCGTTACATGATAGATGTAACGACAGAAATTTTGTGCATGTCGGTCAAACGTCATGGGGGGCTGCTTCGTTAAACATCACTTCCTGTTGCCAGCAGGTGGCGCTATGACTGTGGTTGATTGTCGGCATGTACACATGTTCAGGGCGGGACTCTTGTCAAACGTGCAAAATTTCGTGCAGATCTGAGCATGTACACTAAAGTTACTACAACTTCCTGTTTCATGGCTTAATCATCGACGCCATACGGACACGCTCATTGACGTAAAACGCGCAGATAGCACAACTTTACATCGTCAATGCCTTTAGAAGGCATAGCAGAAATTTGAGGTCGATCCGACTAAATCCCTAGGAGGAGTTCGTTAAAGTACGGACTGTGCGAATCGTCCCAAAATGTCCGCCAAATTCAAAATGGCGGACTTCCTGTCGAGTTTCGGGTATGGGTTCTTGAGGCTTTTTTGTGCGCCTTGATATGATACACGCCCCCACCAAATTTCGTCCATGTAGGTCGAACGTGGACGAGGGCTAATTGTTTCTAATTTTCTAGGGTGGCGCCAGCGAGCCATTTTGCCCCGCCCGTCCGCTGAAACCCACAAAATACGAAATTTTTCACCAGTCCTGACATGCGTGCCAAATTTGGTGAGTTTTCGAGCATGTTGCGACCGCGAAAAATGAGCTTACTTTGCAGAAAAATAATAAAGAAAGAAAAAATTAAAGCTGCAAGCAGCGATGAGTGGCCCTCGCACCTGTAGCGCTGTCAGGTGTGATGCGCCGCGTTGCATGTTCTGGAGGTCTGCCGGTCGCGGCTGTGCATTTTCTACGCTGATTCGGACGTTGCATGAAGGTTTTGTACCTCACTTCCTGTTGCCAGCAGGTGGCGCTATGACTGTGGGTGAATGTCGGCATGTACATGTGTTCAGGGCGGGACTCTTGTCAAGCGTCTAATATTTCGTGCAGATCTGAGCATCTACAGTGAAGTTACAACCACTTCCTGTGTCATGGCGATGACTTGATCTTTGACGCCACGCCACGGACACGCCCATTGACGAAAACGCACAGATAGCACAACTTTTCATCGTCAATGCCTTTAGAAGGCACAGCAGAAATTTGAAGTCGATCCGACTAAATCCCTAGGAGGAGTTAGTTAAAATACAGTGTGTGTAAATCACCAAAACTTTGTCATAAAATTCAAAATGGCCGACTTCCTGTTGAGTTTAGGGGAGTGGTCCAAGAGGGTTTTTTGTGCGACTGGACATGATTCATGAGCCACAGAAATTTTCAACATGTAGGTCAAACGTGCGGTGGGGGCTGCTTCTTTAAAGGTCACTTCCTGTTGCCAGCAGGTGGCGCTAGGACTGCGGGTGAATGTCGGCATGTAGATTCGTTCAGGGCGGGACTCTTGTCAACCGTGCAAAATTTCGTGCAGATCAGAGCAAATACACGGAAGTTACAGCAACTTCCTGTTTCATGGCGTAATCATCGACGCCACCGGACACGCCCATTGACGAAAACTCGCAGAGAGCAACAACTTTACATCGCCAATGCCTCTAGAAGGCACAGCAGAAATTTGAAGTCGTTCCGATTAAATCCCTAGGAGGAGTTAGTTAAAGTATCGGACTGTGTGAATCGTCCCAAAATGGCGGCCAAATTCAAAATGGCGGACTTCCTGTCGATTTTAGGGTATGGGTTCTTGAAGCTTTTTGTGCGCCTTGATATGATACACGCCGCCACCGAAGTTTAGTGCATGTAGGTCGAACGTAGTGGGGCTGCTTCGTTAAAGGTCACTTCCGCTGCCAGCAGGTGGCGTGGCGCTATGACTGTGGGTGAATGTCGACATGTACATGTGTTCAGGGCGGGACTGTTGTGAAGCGTGCAAAATTTCGCGCAGATCTGAGCATGTACAGCCAAGTTACTACAACTTCCTGTTTCATGGCTTAATCGTCGACGCCACGGACACTTCCATTGACGTAAAACGCGCAGATAGCACAACTTTAGCTCGTCAATGCCTTTAGAAGGCACAGCAGAAATTTGAAGTCGATCCGACTGAATCCCTAGGAGGAGTTCGTTAAAATACGGAGTGTGTAAATCATCCAAAAATGGACCCACAATTCAAAATGGCCGACTTCCTGTTGAGATTAGAGGAGTTGTCCAAGAGGCTTTTGTGCTGCCTTGACATGGTAGATGTACCACAGAAATGTCGCACAAGTAGGTCAAACATGCTTGCGGGCTGCTTCCTTAAAGGTCACTTCCTGTTCCCAGCAGGTGGCGCTATGACTGGGGATGTGGGAATGTAGATTTATTCAGGGCGGGACTCTTGTCAAACGTGAAAAATTTCGTGCAGATCTGAGCATGTACAGGCAATTTACTACAACTTCCTGTTTCACGGCGAATCATCGACGCCACGGACACGCCCATTGACGAAAACTCACAGATAGCACAACTTTACATCGTCAATGCCTTTAGAAGGCACAGCAGAAATTTGAAGTCGATCCTACTAAATCCCTAGGAGGAGTTAGTTAAAGTAGGGAGTGAGTAAATCGTCCAAAAATGGCCATAAAGTTGAAAATGGCCGACTTCCTGTTGAGTTTAGGGCATCGCTCCAAGAGGCTTTTTGTGCGTGTGGACATGATAGATGTACCACAGAATTTTCGCATACGTAGGTCAAACGTGTGGCGGGGCTGCTTCGCTTAAGGTCACTTCCTGTTGCCAGCAGGTGGCGCTATGACTATGGTTGAATGTTGGCATGTATATTTGTTCAGGGCGGACTTTTGTCAAATGTACAAAATTTGGTGCAGATCTGAGCATTTATAGCGAAGGTACTACAACTTCCTGTTTCATGGCGTAATGGTCGACGCCACGGACACGCCTATCGACAAAAAACGCGCAGATAGCACAACTTTACATCTTCAATGCCTTGAGAAGGCACAGCAGAAATTTGAGGTCGATCGGACTAAATCCCTAGGAGGAGTTCGTTAAAGTACGGCGTGCAAATCGTCCCAAAATGGCCACCAAATTGAAAATGGCGGACTTCCTGTCGAGTTGAGGGTATGGGTTCTTGAGGCTTTTTGTGCGTCTTGACATGATACATGTCCCCACCAAATTTCGTCCATCTAGGTCAAACGTGGGCGGGGCTGCTTCGTTAAAGGTCACTTCCTGTCGCCAGCAGGTGGCGCTATGACTGCGGGTGAATGTCGGCATGTACATGTGTTCAGGGCGGGACTCTTGTGAAACGTGCAAAATTTCGTGCAGATCTGAGCACGCATACACTGAAATTAGAACAACTTCCTGTTTCATGGCTGAATCATCGACGCCACGGACACGCCCATTGGACGAAAACGCGCAGATAGCACAACTTTACATCGTCAATGCCTTGAGAAGGCACAGCAGAAATTTGAAGTCGATCCAACTAAATCCCTAGGAGGAGTTCGTTAAAGTACAGAGTGTGTGAATCGTCCCAAAATGGCCGCTAAACTCAAAATGGCAGACTTCCTGTCGAGTTTAGGGTATGGGTTCTTGAGGCTTTTTTGTGCGTCTTGATATGATACACGTCCCCACCAAATTTCGTGCATGTAGGTCAAACGTGGACCGAGGGGCTAATTTTTCTAATTTTGTAGGTGGCGCTAGCGAGCCATTTTGCCCCGTCTGTCCGCGAAACCCACAAAATACGAAATTTTTCACCAGTCCTGACATGCGTGCCAAATTTGGTGAGTTTTCGAGCATGTTGAGGCCGCGAAAATTGAGGCTACTTTGCAGAAAAAAGAAAGAAAAAAAAAAAAAAAAATAATCCTTACAATTTCAATAGGGTCCTTCGCACGTTTCGTGCTCGGGCCCTAATAATCCTAACAGTTTCAATAGGGTCCTCGCACCGTTAGTGCTCGGGCCCTAATTAGACTTGCTGGCCAGCCAAAAGAAAGAACGACATTTATTGTTTAATGCAGCATTCATATGCTGAATACATTAAACCAAAGTTACAATGAATCTTTTATTTTTAATAATGGAAACCTGGAAACTTAACTTGCCAGTAGGGCTGAACGATTAATTGAATTTGCGATATTATCGCGATGTAAAACGAGATTTTCTAATCGCAAAGGCTGCGATTATACTCTGATCACAGTAAAAGCAGTCCGCAGACGAAGTTGACGCTTCGAAGTTGATTCTTCTTCTGCACGTAACGCTACCTTGCCTTCTTGTTGTACAACGGCCTTAAGCTTGACAGAAACTGTCACTACATAAACTTTAGTGTCACAAAGGGAGTGGTGGGTGAAATCTTCGGGCCATCCACGGATTGACGGACAGGAAAAATGCACAACAGAAAGACGCCTGTAGTAAACTAAGCGTATTGTTGCAATCGCCGCCTGTGTCTCACACACAGCCACCAGTCAGCTCAGGAAATATCTGTGAAACCGCGTTTCAAACTAAACTCACAAGTCCGAAGAGGCCCAGCTTGTCCTGAGTTACAGCCAGGTTACAACCGGTACGCTGCTCACCAGCATCAGGCTACGGGTAACTCCGGTGTTGTCGGAGAATTACTAAGCTTGTCTATTAAATACGAGAGGCGTCACTTGGCTTTATTTTCGCTGGCCAATTTTTAAACTGAACCTCAAACTGAGTATTTTTATTTGCTTACTGGGATATAGAAAGATGGACTCCTAGGAGATTTGAACTGAGATAAGAACTCTTTAATTGCTGGTTGAACTGTGGGTTTTGTATAGAGCATTTACTGTATAATACACTGTGGTGAACTTAGTTTTTCTTTTGGTCTGTAGGTAGGCCGAACTGATGATATTATATCATATTATTTAATGCCGTGACTTGACTCTAGAATTATCTTTCTCATATTATTATAATTTGATATATCTTCTCCACCACTGCTCATAATAATAATTCTACCTAATTCATCATAACACAAGAAAGAACAGTAGTTTTATCTAATATTGTGTATACACTGATTTACTGCTTGTCCATTTTGAATAATACAGAAGGTAAAGAGAAATAAAGAAATTAGATTATTTTCCAAAATCGTTCAGCCCTACTTGCCAGGTGGAAGTACTTCTCCAGTAGATATTTTATGAGCTTTTCACTATTAGTCAGGCCAGCAAAAATAAGACGGTAATTTCATAGACGAGACAGCTGATCTGTACTGTCAGGGGGGCGAGAATGGCGGGACTGGATCATTATAAAGTGCGTAGCCTAGTGCAACCCCTATCTGAAGTATGTTCCCCTAGCCTATCTCTAACCTATAATTGTATATTTCTACTCCATACATTTCAGAGGGAGTTATTGTACTTTTTACTTATTAGAAATCAATACTTTTTTAGTTACCTTTCAGATGAACATTTATTTTAAATATTAAAACATCATGAGCTTATGAGATACTTAACTTAAAGAAATGAGAAGTAGGCCCATTGGAAAAAGGAAACAACACTCTTCATATTAAGGTTTTGGTCGTACCAGCATATTGTTTAAAGTCGAAAAACCTACAGGTAATAGCTTTAATAAAATCAGATTTTACACCTCTCTGATAGTCAGACAGATATTGCTGTAGGATTTCATGTTTAATGGGGAAAGGGCAAACAGATAATTGTAACAATTTAGAAGATGCTGAGCACATTATTATGCAATGTAAGAAATATAATTCAGAAATGGCGGTTTTAGATAGGACAGGAATTGCTTTTAAAATCTATACTGAACTCAAGGCAGGGCTTCAGGCAAATCAGAAAGGGGTTGATAGATTTTACAACAGTCCAACAACGAGTTAGGTAATAGAGTCTAATTTTATTATCATTTATGTAACTTTAAAAACAGTAGAATTCAGATATCATAATGCCATGAATCTACACATACATTAGATGGCGGTATGCACCTTTAAAGTTGGTTGCGATCCGCCAATAATGAAGAAGAGGAAGAAGGAAAAGGCGGGGGAGGAAGAGTTTGTCAGTTAACTCTCTTGCAATCGTGCTGTACTCTTTGACTCTGCTGCCTAGCAACAAACACTTGCGAGCTAGCCAGCTGCCTGGTTAGCGGCTCTCGTGCGCGACGTAGTTAGCAGATAGATAGCAGTGCCTTTTCATCCCGCAAATATCACAGATTTTACTCAGTTGTCGACGTTAATTAAACTTTATCTGCCGTTTTGAAGCGGAGAACCTCGGGCCCGTACTGTCACTAGCTGGATATCATTAACGGACGGAGCAGAAGATTCTTTTCTCTGTGAAGAAGGGCTAAGCTTAGCTAGGTCATCTTAGCAGCGTAATCACTCGCGATTCCTCTTGCCACATAGAAGAGCAGAGGGAGGCGGTAACGTTAGGGATGTGATTGTGGGTTAAGGTCAGCTGGCTGGTTAACTTAGCTTATCTAATGTTGGCTGACACTGGATGAGTTGAAACGCGATATAACAGGTAAGAAACTGCCCACTTGACGGTTTTGCTAGGTTTTCCTTCGTGACCAGCAGTTTCCCTTAGTCAGGGAGTGGACCAGCAGCTGCCTGTTGTCTGAAGACCCCCAAAATGTTCAACAGGTCGCACCTTGACCAAGGCAAGGGAGTCTGATTTGAGGGAATACAGCAGAATGACAACTTAACTAACTTAAATACTTCAGTCCCCTCAGGGGATTTGGAAATACTAACTTACCTACATCAATAGTAAACCTCAACAGAAAAGAGTAGTTACATGTCATGGTTTTGTAACGTTGTTGTCCTCCCTGTGCCTCTAACCGTGCCCTGCCTTGAGGCGTGGGTAAATTAACATTGAGTCTGTAAAGATGACCAGGAGGAGTATTGTCGTCTACATACTACACAAATTAAATGAATATGTGCAGGGTGCAACAAAATTAGCACCAGCCAACAGCCAGATGCTGGTTAAATATGCAAAAAACAATAGATCTATTAAGTGGCTGGTGGACAAAAACGTTCATTTCACTCCTGTATATGTGTATTGTAATGCATGATACCTTGCTACCATGCTATGTGGATAGTAGTATATTTCAGATCCTGTCTCATGTCTATAAAATATGTATAGGATGAATTGGGCAATGATCTCATTGTTGGTAGAAAAATGTGATGATAACTAGAAAACCCACAGTATTGATAGGCTAGTACAGGTAATGAAAAGTACATGTTTAAATTTCTTAACTGGTGTTTAGCATTCTGGAGTTGATGGTAATGGGGAGTGTCATTTTCAGCTGGAACTTTTTAGTATTTTAGAAATTATTGTGGAATAAGTGCAATTTATGACCTTGTATTGTTAGATTTTACCACAAAAGATTACAGTGATGGAGAATAAATGATTATTACTAATTACTAACATTGCACAACCCTGTTTCTGATGTTAACAGCACAAAATTTGTAATAAAAGTTTCAGTCATAGTGTATGCTAGCGGACTTTCTAACACTAGTGGTCAACTCTTCTCCAAATATAAATGTCAGCAGGTAGCCCGCTTCACAACCACCCCTCTTTCACTCAGTCTCTGTGACACTAAAACAACACATTTAGAAGTGATTACACTAAGTTATATGAGAGAACTGCAAATGTGTAACTTGGCTTGTGAATCAAAGCTGAGCGCAAGAAGTATATCTTGAATCCTCACCTTATATGACTTAGACTAAGAGATTGCAGAAATGCTGCAAACTAATTGAAAACTTCATATTAAAGTGTGTACAGATAAAGAGCTGGCTGTTTATTTTAAGGCATGTTTTGCCTGCACATTAAAACAACTGCTGCGTCATGCCTCAATCGTAATTGATGAATAATATTTTCTACTGCAATACATATTGTGACTCAAATCCAGACAGGCGGTTGGACTCCACAGTCGCACAGCAGGTTGTCTGTCTCCACTGGGAACAGCTTTCCCTCAATATGTTGTTTAGCGTTGCACTCAGCAGCTACACACACATAACTGTGGACGACCCAGTTGCTATGTGGACTCTGCTGCTCTCAGTGCTAATGGAAGAATAAACACATTGCACAGTCACTCCAAAGTACTTAAACAGTTACAGTTAGTTCCAGTCTGAGTGTATTTAAAGCCCTTTACTAGTGTACGTTGCCCAATTTAATTCTCGTGAGGAACCTGTATTGCTGAAAATAATTGAATTTCAAATTAGACAAGCTATAAAAAAATTGAAAAAAATTAAATTAAAATCAATTGAAAAATAAGATGACTCAATAAAAAATAAAGTCTGTAGTTTAGTATTTTTTATATTTTGTAGGCAAATCTGAGCAGAGTTTTCTTGGATGAACAGATCTCATACATGGTTTAATCCGTTTGCTGTCTAATAAAAGCTAAAGCATCTAGATGCAAGAAAGCAGTTTCTCTCAAAAGCAAGAAGACATCCATGTTAGGCTAATTGATTGGAAAAAGAGATTTCACAGGGCAATACAAGCGTAGCATTTATTGTATTGTATGAAGTTGTGTTTGATTTACTATTAGACTGATGCCTGTCACAGACAATGAGGGCTTCAAATGTAAACCAGATCAGGATGTGTTAAACAGAGGGAATACTGGAGTTGACCCCGTATTGCTGTTTCTGCTGGATGTGTTTTACTTATAGTATCTAAACATACGTTGCACATCTATGTTTTCTTTATTGTATACCTTCAGGTGGTATATGTGTTGGTGTCACATCACTGAAACTACCCAGGCTGAGTGGAACTGAGTAAACCAGCCAGACGTCGCCACCATGTTGGAGGAGGACATGGAGGTGGCCATCAAGGTGGTCGTGGTTGGCAACGGTGCTGTAGGCAAGTCCAGTATGATCCAGCGTTACTGTAAGGGTATCTTCACTCGGGACTACAAAAGACCATTGGAGTGGACTTCCTAGAAAGGCAGATACTGTAAGCAACTTGTTTCACAGACGGTGACAAATTTCTTCTCAGCTTATTGCAAAGTTGACAGACAGCATAAGTGAAGACTTTTTTATCTACTGTTACGGCTGCCAGCACCGTCTCTAGTTTTACCTGTGCTTGTGAGTATCTGTTATGCTGAGCAGGTTGTGCCAACCCATGCTGCGGATTGGCTGTGCAACGCATGAAAGGCCCCGCCTACTTCCTGGGTTCCTGCGACCACGACATGCTACCGCTGGCCAATCAGGAGCGCCAGCAAAACCACCACCTGTTTAAAAGCCTGCTTGGTCTGCCATTTGGGGCAGATATCAGACCCGATTGCTTTCCTCTGCGACACATGTGTCTCAGAGCTTGCTGTATTAGAGTTCTTGTTAGTCTCGGCAGACATTGTGTCATGACTGTGGAAAGGTAGGAGTGGGCCAGCCTTAAGATTTTAAAACTGATACCTTTCTTGCACCTACAGTAGTCGTGTTTTATGTTAGTTTCCACTAGGTTCAGGAGTGCTGTCGCTTTGTGTTTTGGTTTTACAAATGCTTTAGTTAGAGAGCATTTTGGTTTACCCTTTTATTCCCGTAGTTAGAGTAATAATCCTCCTTTTGAGGACCTCTTTTTGTTATAATTGTTTGTTGATTTCTACAGCACCCATTGGTCCATTTTCTGTTTGTAAGCCTTATTTGCCTTGTTTCAAATAAACATCCTTTCACCAGGAATCAGTTTAGATTATCCCTGACAAGCCCCCACTTATGTTACATCCCGAGGTGTCTAGGGGTGTAAGGACATAAACATAAACCAGATGTTCTTGGTATTTGAAAGGATGTTTATTTGAAACAAGGCAAATAGGGCTTACAAACAGAAAATGGACCAATGGGTGCTGTGGAAATCAACAATTATAACAAAAAGAGGTCCTCAAAAGGAGAATTACTACCTAACTAGGGGAAAAAATAAAAGGTAAACCAAAAGCTCTCTAACTAAAGCATTTGCAAAACACAAAGCTACAGCACCCCTGAACCTATTGGAAACTAACATAAAACACGCACTACTGTAGGTGCAAGAAAGGTATCAGTTTTAAAATCTTAAGGCTGGCCCACTTCCTTACCTTTCCACAGTCACGCATAACAATGTCTGCCGAGACTAACAAGAACGCTGAATACAGCAAGCTCTGAGACACATTGTGTCGCCGAGGCAAGCAAATCGAGTCTGATAGATGCCCCAAATGGCAGACCAAGCAGGGTTTTAAACAGGTGGTGGTTTTTGCTGGCGCTCCTTGATTGGCCAGCAGTAGCATGCCACACCAATCGGTGTCGTGGTCACAGGAAGTAGGCGGGGCCTTTCATCGTTGCACAGCCAATCCGCAGTGTGAGTTGGCACAGCCTGCCCAGCATAACAGATACTCACAAGCACAGGTAAAATTACTGACTGTTGCGGGCAGCAGCCGTATCAATGAAGGTCCCAGTAGGTGCATAATCAGTGAATATTGTATCCTTTAGGAGTGACCAGGAAAACCTATTTTGGTGTAACAAATGTATATAATGTATATTAAAGTACTCTTATTTAGTCATCAAAACACAGTGAAATATAAAAAAGTACTACATTGTGAATTGTTTGCAAAAACACACTTATTTTATAAGTTAATTTACTTGGGAAATCGTGAGAGAAAAAGTTTTGTTTTAAAAGAATACAACAGAAAAATTAGTGTGATGTGCTGGGTAGAGAAATGATTACATCGTTTCCCCTCCTAATTGTTATAGTGTAAATGACGAAGAGGTGCGACTAATGCTGTGGGACACCGCTGGGCAGGAGGAATTTGACGCCATTACCAAGGCCTACTACCGTGGTAAGACCACGCCACTGTGGCTAATATAACATGGCTGCTTTGGGTCACTGACCTCCCTGAGCCCTGAGGTCAGGATTGTATTCGTGACATTTGTCTTCGTTGTTGAATTCAACCAAAGCACATGAACTGTGTTTGTCCAATGAGGCTGTTAAGAAGTTGACCGAGTGTTTTTACATCCTGGAGGAGGATCAATTTTCTATCACATTTATATCTGAATAGATTAAGTTCTTTTTTTAAGAATGAACATCTTTAACATGAACTGTCTGTGTGTTGTCTTGCGTCCCAGGTGCCCAGGCATGTGTGTTAGTCTTCTCTACCACAGACAGGGAGTCATTTCAAGCTATTGACAGCTGGAGGGAGAAGGTGGAGGCAGAGGTCGGAGATATTCCCACAGTTTTAGTGCAAAACAAAATTGACCTCCTGGAAGAGACTGTTATAAAAAAGTAAGTAATAGTAAATATAGTAAAGTAAGGACAGATGGTAATATACAAATTAATTAAAGCAGTATAACTTATCATAAACTAAGAAATATTGTATTTTCTTGCATTGCAGCTGAGGAGGCAGAAGCTTTGGCTAAAAGGCTTAAGCTGAGATTTTATCGAGCTTCAGTGAAAGAGGACCTTAATGTCAATGAGGGTGGGTAAATGGAAATGTGGACAACTAATGTAATGCAAGAGAAACAGTCTCATTCTGTGTCTTCCTGTCATAACATATCTGCTGCTTTTTTTTTTTAGTTTTCAAGTACTTGGCTGAGAAGTATCTTCAGCGACTCAAACAGCAAACGGCAGAGGAGACAGAGGTGGTCCATACAACAAGCAATAAAATAGGTAAGAAGTCTTTGTACATTTTTTAATGTTACATTTTAAGTTTTTGTCTTCAGTAGGATGGGATTACTAATAAATTCTCTTTTTCTAAAGGTGTTTTTAATACCACAAGTAGTAATGTCTGCAACCAGAGCTCCAGCAACGGCAAAGAAGTCATCACTTTGCGACCTAACAAACAAAGGACCAAGAAGAGTAAAAATCCTTTTGGAAGTTGCAGCCTACTCTAGATAAAATCATCTAATTTTAGTTACTGATTATTGTTTCTCAGTAGATTGGTCATTGTTTTATTCTGTGGAGGTAGCCACATTTAGAGACCAAAGCCCATACAGACTGGGAAATACTACTCTATACTACTTTAATAACCTGATGTTTAATCTGAATCCTAAGTTCTTTCCCAGCATGGACGATTGACTTTCCTTTGATTAGGCCTTGCATTTCCATCAATGATCTGCGCACAAAACTTGTCAACGTTGGCACAGATTGGGTCCTCCTTGTGGTTGCCTTAAACAGCTGCAGCTACAGCTTCTGTACATGTATGCGGTGTCATATCATGACTTTAATGATACTCAAAAAACAAGACAGTTTGAAATTTCAACTGTGCAATATGTTTGTGTGTATTGTAGAAGAGACAGATTATTTTGTTCCATATTTTTCAAACTGTCAACAGAATATGGTTCAAACTATCCTGTTTATCTTGAACGAAACCCTGTTGAAAGCCAGTTATTTCTCTGTGCAGAGGTATTTTTGTACAATCAGAAAAAACAGTGTTGAGTGATATTTTCACTGAAGTGTTGACACAGTGCCAAATCTCTTTCTGAGCTTTCATCAAACATTAATACTCCAGCGATGTGGATGTAACATGAAATGAATACAGTGTGCTTCTATGTATAACCAAATATCAATAACTATTGACACTAAATAGTCCTCTATACGTCTGCTTATACTACACTTTCAGGTTTGTTAACCAAATTCTGAGACTTTCACAAAGTCTAGGCCTTTGAGATGTAAAACACGAGCTGAATTAATGATACTCTGCTCTTTGAGTCATAGTATCTCAAGTCACAATTCTGTAACACTATGTTTTTGATGGCAGTTGTTTACATTTTACATGGTACAGCTTTGAGTAACTCATTGGTTAGCCTCAGTAAATAAGTTTCGGTACCTATGTATTCAGATTTCACTATATTTCTAACATTTCACTCACTGCTCAGTGGTGTTTGTCCCTATGGTATGGAGTCTTGAGAAGAATGTAAACCCTTGCTCTCTGAAGGTACTAATAGCTGACCACCACCGGGACTGGATGTTTTGCTTGTGAAAGAAAACTTTCCCTCACTACATGAAGGTACTCCAAAAAAAGATCTCCCAAACTAATGTTCAGTCCTCAATACAGCTATCTCTGAACTGTATCGTATTGCCTTGTCTGCATCGAGCCTTTTAAAAAGAAATTCCTGAACTGATTATCTGAAAGACAGCGGATTACCAAGCACAAAGAAATATGTGGCGATGTGGAAAAGTCTTTTAGTTAATTTCCTACAATTCAGTTACAGTTCTATGGATTTTACATGGCGTTAGAATACATAGAACATCTGAGAATACATGTGCATGCACATTTTTATCTTTTAAAAAATGTTTTGTAAGTGGTCTCAGATCTCTGCTAGAGGCTTTTCCCAAATTCAAATGAACTTTATTCTCAAATTTAAAGTTCAGATAGGACTGTCTGTTGTGAAAATGTGTTCCAGTTATTCCATTGGTACTAAGATTGTTTCACATTTCAAGCTGTCTTATTTGGTTGTTTGTAAACAGTGCTGTTTGGGGAAAAAAGTCAGTGTGATATAACTGTAATGCATGCAAGCCTTTTTTTCCATATCAGTGAATGTCCAATCATGGTTGCAATGCCACAATGCCTTGTCCATGTTTACATTCTCCCCACTGACCACCAAGCAGCATTGAAATCCCTCCTCTTGCTGTTTGTTTAAAATTGCCTGCTCAGTAAATCTGTAAATAATTATTTCACAAACTTTCTCTTATTTGTAACATTGTGTTTACTTTGCCTTTTTTGCTTTTTGACTGAATGGATTTAGCGCACTTTACCATTAAGATGGCATATAATCTTAAAGAACCATAAGTTAAAACTAACCATACTTATGTGCTGTCACTCAGGTGTTGTAATAATCTGTGTCTTACTGTTACTCTGCTTTTTCTTAAATTACTTCATGAACCAGTTTCACACATTTAGATGGACGTGTATGCTTTCATTCTGACAAAAACAACACCCACTGTTGGATTTTTGTTTTAACTGCTAAAATGTATCACAACTTGAAGTGTGGGGAGAAAGTTGATGGTAATCTAACATAAATAAAACTTTACTTTTTTCTTGGGCATTGAGTGTGTAATTTCAAAGGAGTTACATTTATTTTGCTTAGTTATTTGTGGCTAGAGTTAACCAGGCCAATGTGGACTGTAATGGTATCAGAGTCTTCACATTAATGTTAAATAAGTAACCAAGATTGGTGTCGAAGTTCAGACCAGTTATTAGCTTTTTTCAGTGCTTTCAACATATCACCCGTCCACAGAAAGTGGCAGTTTGCAACAACTTAATCCACCAAGGATGAACTTGCTAATGTGGTTGAAAGCTCCAGAAAAAGCTAGTAAGTGGACCTTACGAAGTTATTGTTAAACTTACCAAGATGTTTATGCTTGCCTTATAAAGGCAGCACGTTAAATTATTTAAATGTAGAAGCAGTGTTGTTGACAAAAAGTGATTATTTTACAATTTTATGCCATAATATTTTTATATCGGAATATATATATTACCTTTGTAGGTCAGTATTGCTGACACTAACAGTGTTATTGCTTGTTTTAGCTAGGTCTCCATTTTAGCAAAGTCTTTGATGCTAACAGATTACAGTCTATAGACTAACCTGAATAAATAAGGTACCTGCATTACCTACTGTAGCCTATTTGTGTGTATGTTTCTGTGCAAGTAAGTGAATGTGTTTGAGCTGGATTGTTGTAGGTAGACAGACACAAGCATTTGTTTTTGCTTTTAAAACTTATGTAGAATAGGTCCTCTGAAAACCAACTGATAAATGTGACAGCTTGACTGTAGGCCACTCTTGACATATTCAACGACTTCTCTACTTATTAGACAGTGTCGTTTTTATTTACTTGATGATCTGACAAAAACTTTGTGCAAACATTTACTAAAACCTACAGCTTAATGTGATTTGTGTGTCCTTCATACAAAGAGGTAGTAGCTTACATGCACATCCAAAAGTTCTTACCAAGTGCCTGATTGACAAAGGTGAGCGAAAAAAAAGATACTTCAAAATAGGATTAATTGTTTTACAAGCACTGTATTTTCCCATAAACAGTGAACTCCAACATCTTTTTCTGTCTTATTTAAGTGCATATGTGAATGACTAACCATACACATTAAACAATCCATATTAAGTAGGTTAGTGTGAATGACAATGATTTGAAGGTAAAACTTGAGAAAATACTGTAATATTTGTTCAGAATGATGGTGTTTGTTGCTTCACTGTATTTTTGTCCCCCAAGGCTCATATGGATTCCTTTGGTGCTACATGTGGAGTCCTAAGTTAGTAGGCCTACATGATTACAAGAGGTCTTTGTGAGGTTAGTGGCATTAAAGGCATATTTTGTGTTTTGGTGGCCAGTCTCATTGACAGCCATTGGCTTTTGGGTCCTCCAGTTTTTGGTGATCCATAATCTTGATGTTCTTCTTAGCATTTTCAACGTTCCTCAACAAAGTCTCCAGCCTCTGTTTGATCTTCTTCTGGTCCTCCAGAGCACAGCTGATCACTATTACCTGAAACTTCTGGTCGATGGGGATGGGCGGGGCTTCGGTCACACAGGCCGCATGCAGGGCCAGCAGCCGCTGCCGGCTGCTATCCACGTCGTCCAGTAACTTCTTCACTATTTCATCAATGATAGACGTGGCCTTGCGAAGCGCATCCTCCTGCTGGGGGTTTCTGATTGTGCCAACAGAGATCTCCACAGACAGCGTACGGCCCATTATACGGTTTGCAGTTAACTCTAACTCTTCTCTCTCCCCTATAAAATACAAAACAAGAAAGAACTCAATACTGCATCATTAAGTAACAAAAAAACTGGTGGACACAATAATAAAAACGCCTAAGCAATGTACTGTACATTGGCTCAGTGTTTCCTCAGCATGGAGACTGGTTTCAAATCTTTTTCCTCATCCTCACAGTGTGGAGTTTCCATGTTTATGCTCCAGTCCCCTCACACTACCCAAAGACAGCTCAGGTGAATGTGAATATTCTAATACGTGGATTCAGCCCAAAATGTGATGAAGCGTGAAAGCGTATTTTTCACATATTGTATTATTTGTCATTTTAATAATATATTATATGGTGCACAATTGTGGTATTTGGGTTACTGAACTGAATTGTATTAGAGTAAACAGTATTTATGTAATGTCCAATCCCTGTATGTTAGACCATGGTGAGTACTCTATTTATGTAAGGTGGACATACGCTACTTCATTTGTGAAATGAGCAAATTATGATCCATATAGTCGGTAGGGCTATTTGAATGTAGACCTAATAACCCTTTCTGTGTATCTTTTAATATCAAGTAGGTATATATGTAAATAGGAGGAAAACAAATCATATGAACTTGGTGGGGTATAGAAAATCCTGTTGCCTTGTTCCTTTTTTAAATCCCCTGTGGTTCTTGAACACCACCACCCAGCTACAACGTAGCATCCAAAGCATAACCTCATTGGATCACAATGTTACAGTGAAATCAGAGCAGCTACAAATACACTTGCATTGAAAACACCACTAAGTACTATTTAGTCAAACGAGGTCTATCAGCCTCTTCAGTGAAGCTGTGTGAGTCCGCAGCCTCACCCGGACAGATGTTACGCATTTCTTGTCCGTTCTGTATGGACTGAATCATTTCCAGGAGGCACTCCCTTTCCTGCTCAAGGCCGATGCTGCTTCGCGTAAAGCCTCCACCCTGACAAAGAGAGACAACACATGACCACAGTCATCCATTTACAACCACATCCTTTCACTTTAAAATAAAAAAACAACGGGCTATTGTATAACAATAAAAACTGAACCATCCGAGAATCAGAATCTAATCCACGTTACTGTATGAATATTGTAATTATCCTACAACAGGTTAAGATGCCCACCTACACCCACTTATTGTATTTTCATAAAACTTTAATTGACTTGCTGCAGTTTAATCAGTGTAACAATCCTTTCTCTCTCGTCTACTTATGAATGCGTTATATATTGCATTTATTACAAAAGATGCGGGCAGCCATACAATATACAAATTCTTCAAGCAGCGCTTCAAGTGCACATGCTAAGGCCTGTACCTCATTTCCAGCTGATCCAAACTTTCCAGGAGTCGTCCAGAGCGATCTGCCATGGACAGTGTCCTGCTGAACTTTGCGCAGGAAGCTTCGTTCATTTTCGCGTGTATTTTTGCTTGAGCCATGAGGGCGAATGGTTATTGTTACGATGATGATGATCCGTACCGGAGAGCAACCCTTTCCGTGTGTGATCAACACTCCGAGCTGTCCAGCTGACAGCAGCAGCGCCCCTGGGAGAGCATTTCCTAACATGGGCTGCTACTTCCTTCACTCAGTCCTCGGAGAAGTTTCCCGAGAAGCCCAGAACAGTGGTTCCCAACGTCAGGTCCGTGGACCCCCTGAAAGGTCCCTGATAAACTCCGGGGGGTCCCCAGAAAACAACAGGAATTTCAGAAAATCTGAATATCATAGAAAAGTTAATTCATTTTCTAATAGCCTATTTTAAGATATGGATTTTTGATTTCCATGAGCTGTAAGCCATATTTATCAATCTTAATAACAATATTTCCTATGTGTAATGAATCTAGAATATAGGCTATTGGAGTTGCACTTTTTGAATAAATTACAGAAAAAATAACTTTTCCACAATATTCCAATTTTCTGAGATGAATGTAGATTAGGCAATTTTATTCCCTACATTGATATGTAAATAAAAAATCTTCTGACAGTTTTGTTCAGGCCTATTTCTGTATTTCACACCTATCAGTATGTGTTGTTAATCAGCCAAGACTTTTAGAAAATGAGTCTATTGGAGTATTTCAATTTTGGGAATTCTAGCTTAAATGTGGGTTTCATGTTAAATGGATATTTTATAACATAACTGGCAAATAAGATAAAAAGTCTGAGTGGCCTAGAATTATATAATTTGTTCTCTTGAAACGTTTTAGTGATATTAATTTTAATCAATTAATAGAATAAAAGATTGCATATATTATGTATACATTAAATAAATGACCCACATCCATCCATGCTCTACAAAACTAGCTGAAGGTTTTGTAAATGAAGGCCTTCACATCTAAATGAAGGGTTTTCTCCCCCATGGGTGAGGCAAGCATAGCCTCATTCAGTAGAGACTGCAGTTAGATGGTAGCTGCCAAATTCTACAACCAGGAGAGTCCAATTTCAATTAACTTGTTCCACAAGTACAGAAACATTCACTGTTTACAAGCAATCTTAGTGTATTGGACAGTTTTCTCCATTATCTGATTGACTTGTAAAATTGACAAGAATGTGGACAAGTGAGGAGGTGAACACAAAAGCAAATAAAGCCTGTTTTTGAAATACATAGTACGTCCAAATGACAAAGGCAGCCGCACAAAACACATCTGAATGCGTCAACTTGCCGTATGAATCCACTTTAAAAGGAACCTGTCAGACACCCACTAGTGATTTTAATGTCTAGAGGAAACTAACAGAAAGGGGAACCTATATACAGCAGGTCTGTAAGGACAACATACAAAGGGTGGCCCTGCTCCTTACAATACACTGGATTTCAAGTCTGCAATGAAACTGGAGACACCAACTGGAGATGCAGTTACCACTGTGGTCACAAGTTCAGCTACGGCATTTTGCAGCGTCATTGATGCCATCTATAGCACACATGTCGACACACCAAAGTGTCGAGTCTCCACAACAGAGGACTGTGCATAAATCTACAGCCACAAAGCAAACAGCCCAAACATGGGATTTGTAAACTAAAGTATGATCTGTGAGGTTCCCTGTGAGGGAAATGGACTATATTGATTATTATACATTGATAGATTTATAAAACGATTAAATACACAGAAAGAAGTAAATTTTAAACTAACATTTATTTATTATATTCTAAACACAAATACCTGGTACAAAACATCTCAATACAATGTCTGAAGGACATTGTGTTAAAACAAAACAAAACAAGAATCTTATTACTTCCTTAAAACTCCAGAAGACTTCTTTTAAGAGCTTCCTCCAACTCTGTAAAATAAAAAGTAAAGCAGGATATAAGGATCCAACTTACAGCATGTCCAAATAAAGAATTTTATTAACTTTATTAATTACATAAACATCTTTAATTGTTGAATTTATATCTTCATATAGCTCCCAGATTTAATATATACATTGTCTTATTTTGTAACCTGCAGGGCAACCTTGACAAGCACTCGATTAAAAAAATATATTTTTATTTATTTGAATATAATTGTCTCTGTATCAAACAGTCATTATGTAAACTGCATCCTACCTTCCCCACTAAGGTCAACATACAAGGAATGTTTAACAGACTAAGTAAAAGTGAATTTGTGATCGCCACAATTGTGGTACCCTGAAGCTGCAATGAGTTACAAACTTTTCTCAGCGGAAACACAAGGACTACATTGTTAGTCGCATAAACACAAACCTGCAGACTCTCTTGCTTCTTCTGCACCTAAAGATGGTGAATGGTTCATCTCCTCCTCTGATTCGTCTGTAATACACACACACACACACACACACTACATGAGCAGCTGATATATTTAAGTTAGTATTAAGATAGTTAAAGACACACAAACACTTATATACCCATGTATATTCTGTAATACAGTATGCCTATTCTTAACTTCATCTATAGTTATGGCCAGATTCCTCTAATGAAATAACATGGTAGCTTTGAAAAAAAAAAAGGCCAAAAAACAAACACTAAAATCTCATGTAATCTAGACTATATGAATATACAGCATTTCACAAAAGTGAGTACACCCCTCACATTTTTGTCAATGTTTGTTATAACATTGTCAATGTTATATCTTTTCATGTTATTGGTATACTCACTTTTGTTGCCAGCGGTTTAGACATTAATGGCTGTGTGATGTGTTATTTTGAGGGTACATCAAATTTAAACTGTTATACAAGCTATACACTCACTACATTGTAGAAAAGTGTCATTTCTTCAGTTTTGTCACCTGAAAAGATATTATTAAATCTTTATAAAAATGTGAGGGGTGTACTCACTTTTGTGAGATACTGTATATACATTGCATTTGCTTGCCTACCTATTTTTTCCTAAGTATTGCTTTCTAAGTTTTTTTCTTATTGCCTGTATATATATATTTTTTTGTTGCCTACTTTCAAGTGCTTCACTCTCTTCATTTGCCTGATCCATGTTGAAAAACACCAGTGTTTCATCTTCAATCTCTGAAATGACAACATACAAAACAGTATTAAAAGCAGCACACAAACGTTGATAATAAGCGTCAAAAACTTTAACTTATTTACCATTGGCATCTTCTAGTTTGATCTCCACAGCATTGACTATCTTGACAGCAGTGGACAGTGATTTAATGCCTTTACCGCAGGTCCTGGAGCTCGTGCAAGGCTCCAGCGTGCAGTGTTGGGAATGATGATGTTTATGGAAACTTGGCACATCTGTAAACCTCTCCTGGCAAGCATTGCATTCTACGTCGAAGGTCTTATCCAGGTTCAAAGCGGCGTGCTTTGTGTGGACATGAGTCTTCATATGCGCGTGGGAAGGCACAGATATGCCACAAGGAGCACACACATACTGACATTTCCCTTCTGTGGCCAGATCCCTCATGCATTGTGTATATGTGGCTTTCATGTCCTCTTTGTTCTTCTCTGAACCCATGCAGGGGCACGAAGGCTGACTGGTCCTTGTAGCGACAGCAGGCTGAACAACTTCAACATCATTCATGCAGTAGTAGTCCTTACTATGAAGACTCTTGTAGTGCTCCAAGAACTCGCCCTCAGATTCAAACTGCATGCTGTCGCAGAGGCCGCAGAAGTGGGAGCTCTTTATCTGCCCGTCGTGCTCGTTCATGCAATGTCTACGCACCGTGGACTCTTTAAAGAACTTCTGAGGGCAGTGTCCACAGATGAACTTCTGATAGCTGTGACTGTTCACGTCACTGCAGTGTTTGTGGACGTCCGCCTCTGAGTCAAAGGTGTCCTCGCACATCCTGCACATCCAAGTCTCCTCTGCTTTTGAAGAAGACGTCTCTACTATGTCCTGCTGGAGTACGGACTTCGTGGAGGATGAATGTTGGGTGCCTTCTTTGCTCGTAGACGGTTTGTCATTGATGACCGTGGCAAGCTCCTCGGGCACTTCTTGTTCAGTGAAGTAGGTGTGTCCGCTGTGAGCTTCGGACACGTGTGACAGGATATCTTCATACCGAGGCATTTCTACGTTGCACTTGCGGCAGAAGAAGAGGAAGTTGGAGAGATGAGCTCCCCCCATGAAAGCGACTCATATGGAGGCGGGTTATTGAGGACTCTCCCATGAGTTTGCCACACACGCCACACTGATGGAAAACCTGGTTCACAGCCAAGAGATGATTCCTGGCTGCAGCCTCCTCTAAGAACTGCACACCACATTCGCAGCACCATGCTGTTGCTACATTTCTGCTAGTGCTGCCATTCACGCTCAGGCTTAGTCTGTGCCGTTTGGCTGGAAATTCTTCACAGCTGCTCCTCTTCTTGTTTCTTTGTTGAAAACATGTTTCAAGGCCAGCGGACTGTCTCCTGCCCGGTGCCTCTATAGCCCTCTGGGTGTGTTGAATTTCATTAAATCTGCAAAACTGGAGGACTGCTTTCTCCATCGTTTGGTTGACCTCCACATCATGCTGGGTGGATTTTTTGTGTCTCTCAATTTCAGCTTGGCTGAGGAAGATTTTGGAGCAGAGGGAGCACTGCCCTCGCACTTGCAGCTCTTTCATTACCTGCACTATTGTTTTATCAGCCTTGGCCACTGCACAGCCATGTCTGCAGTGCACACTTTTAAAAAAAAGTACAATAAGGAAAGAAGAGACAGAAGAAATCAGTTCCACAAAACATCTGAAAAAAATCAGTGTCGGCTATATAAACATATAGTATCAAAATATATTAATATATTTACTGAATAAATCACAATAAAACTTACTTAAAGTGAGCTTGAGCGGCCTGATGTGAGATCAGCACTTTGTGACATAAAGAGCATCGGACATTGAGCACTACATCCTTGCACAGCCGATGAGGCGATTCTTCACGTATTGTGGGATGGGAACTGGGAGTGCTCTTCCTCTTGTTTCTTTAACAAGATAAAAGTATTAAAAGTACACATAGTGTTCCTCATATAATAAATCCTGAGCACTTTCTTTAAGACAATCTTATGTAAAATCTTAATATGACAACCAAGTCATTTAGAATATTTCCCTCATCTAGAGTGCAATACAAATCCTTTGGGGACACAATCACTTGTATACAAAAAGTGTAAGCTATAGAAAGAACATAAATTTACAAGTTAGGAAAACCCACAATGGCAATAATAATTGTTAAACGTTACTGTTTAATAACTATTTTCACTAACCTGTGACCATTCATTTTGGAGATTTGGAGAAGTGAGACTTAAACAGACAATGTATATATAGCAAAAATGTTCAATAAAACTTACCATTCATGGCGAGTGACTCTGTGAAGTGGTTTTTGGCTGACATGTGCTGAAGACACTCATCTCGGAGGTTGAAGAGGAAGTAGCAGGCAGGACAGGCAAAACACACGACCCGCTGATAGCTCTGCGTGATGCTGTGACCACCAGCAGTAGATGATGACAGCTAATAATCAAAACAACGTCATTCATGTTTTTTCTGAAAATAATAATGATAATAATAATAATAATAATAATAATAATACAGGGCACAGTCATTAAAGTACATAAACCTTAGACTCAAGATGTCTCCTCCATGCTTCTTTAGTTTGAAAATTTTGACCGCAGGCAGCACAGGCAATGAGCTCAGAAGGACATCCTTTGAGGTTGATGGTTGGGTCACAGGGCGAGTGATCAAACCTACACACAAGATATTTTATTGCACAATATGCCACATACGTACTCAGGAAAACGGTTTAAAAAAGCAGTAAAGCCACACCAAAAAAAGAAAAGGATTACCTTTTTTAAGTGCCCCTCGAGGAGAGACCCATTGTCGTAAACTTCGACCACAGTTAATCACTGGACAAGTGTGTCTAGTTGAACTATTTCTGCGGAAAGAAGCAGGTCGGTGTCTTCTTCAAAACCACCACTGATCATTCCAGGTTGAGGACCTAAATGACACACAGACACCCCATTTAGCCATGGTATGGCAGTAATGTGATCCATTCACAACATAACATTATAGCCTGCAGACTGCTTTTAGTCAGTATAAAATATAGCAGGCAAAAAGGCTGAAAAACACATTCCTTTGATGACTGATTATGCATCTATTCTGTGTCTTGAAAACACCAAAAGAAGTGTTACTCAATAGAACAGTGTGAAAAATGAAAACAATATGAAAATGAATGATACACAGTAAGAAATAACTGTGTGTAGCTGATCTGCTGTTACAAAGACATATCATTTATCTAGTCACAGAGTAGTTTACATGCTGTTACAGCAATACAAACTGAAAAATTATTTATTATACAAAGGAATGACTTCATGTATTACATTTGCCAAATTCACAAAAGGTGGACAAATAATTTAGAATTTCACAAGGTATATAAAGTTTCCCCTTAATCAATAACTCAGAAGAGTACACAATTTTGAAAGGGAATTTGGGGCGGATTTGCCGCCACCTTAAATTGCTCCAGCACATTGCTCTGGAGGATAGAGATCCGATCTCATTGAGGAGAACAAGAATGCGTTAAAAATACCAGTTGTACATGGGATGAAAAGTACAGAATAAGCTGCACACAACTTCTCCAACATGTAGTAGCACTGTAAAAGGATGGCATCTCATTTGCATTCCTATTGCTCTTTAAACAGACTGACATTTGAATCTTCCATGTGAAGTAATAGCATACTGGTAAAATATAAAAAAGCACATGAGAGAAAGTGCTTTTAAAGTTGTTCTATAGACTTAAATCCACTCAAGCGTCACTGTGGCAATGTCAGTAATTGTGTAACAACTTTCTGATCCAGCTTAAAAATGTACCTGGCATCTTTAGCCACATGTCTACACAGCGCTTTGCTTCCTGATTTACTCCATTGGTAGAACTAACAGCCAGCTCCTGCTGCCCATGAGCTTTCTGTAAGATTTGCTTCTCCTGAGAAAGAGACAAAAAGAGATTAACAATAACAGAGCATCTGCCATCTTTTTGAAACTCGCCTTATATGACTAGGTAGACTTGTCAGTGGAAACCAACAGACTGTTTAATGTTAGTTCACTAAGTGACAGTATAATGTTGTATGGAGTGCTTGCACTGCTGTTGTTCATCCTAGTATTGTAAGTTCCTACTATTTTTGTTTTCTATCCAATGTGCCCACAGGGTGGCACTGTTGCTGCTACAACTGGCCTTACATCAGAATCAGAACCAGTTTTATTTGCCAGGTATGTGTACACATAGGAGGAAATTGATTCAGGATTGTACTTTGCTCACAATGTGCTTACTCATATAATAATACAATAAGAAAAAAAAAAACATAAAATGAAATCAGACACAGGCCACAGTGTAGAGAACACAATATATACACACTATAAACAAAAACATAAACAATATAGGCGAATTGAGACAATAGTGCAATGAAGAATGCAAAGGATGCAGGAGTAAATTATTATTATCATAATAGTTATTATTATTATGTACATGTCAGAGGTGGATGTAATATACAGGTACATACCTGCATACTTTCACATGTACACAGTGCGATGGAGCATAGTCGCTGAAGGATGCTGGAATAAATGACCCCAAATACCAATAGAACACACAAGAACATTTCTACTTCACAATTTTAGGTAATATTTATACTTTAAATAAGTTTTGCCAGCATTGAAGCAACATACTGGACATGCTTTTGCCAAGGCTACAAACACAGTTTTAGTTTTAGTAGTTAATAATAAAATAAATATGTATAGATAATGCCGCACCACTCTTTATCTATTTCAGCATTTGTCGAGGTGATCATGTCATTTTGATTCAAGGTAGATCAAAAAGCATTGTCTACCTTCCTTGGTTGCCAGATGTTTCACTGGATAAATGTGAACATTTGGATGGAAATACTAGTACAATACTGTAATCTCAGTACTGATAAAATACTTTGTGTTTTTTACAAAGTTATTTTGCTTTTAAATGCAAGATGAAGAAACCAAATGAAGACAACGGCCTGACACCTCCTAAAATGTATAATAGCTTAGTTACAGTCTAATAAGCTACCAACAACAGCAGCACACTTTATTTAGAAATAACCTTACCTTGAATGCTCTACATTTATCAGCCCTTTCCTTTTTCTCTAGAGCCACCTGGTGCGCTAGTCTGTCCAGGGTAGATGTAACACGCGCTTTATGGCTGGTGATTTTATCTTCAACCTATAGGAGAATAACATGGCACAATGATTACAGAAAACTGTAGACTTATATTCAAAGTCTTTTTTTTTAAAGTGTTGTATTTAGCCACTTACTGTGCCTACCACTGATGAACATCCCTCATCCTCACTATCACTCAGCAGATCAATACAATCCAATACTGGTCTGAGACAGCCCTCCTGAAGCAAGGACAAGACACAGTGTCATTTAATGTTATGAAACACCGTGACATTTTATGAGACTCAAGGTCATCTGCAAAACCTGTACAATCTTAATTTCATGCGAACAGATCTATGTCTGATATATGGAACAGCAGTTTTATTGCCATGGGAAAAAATATGCTATATTAAAATAGAAATTCACTCTGATTATCAGGCATATTAAGATGTTATGGCACAATTTGCCCAGTCAATATCAGCAGAGCGCGAGCAAGCAACCTCAATTGGCTTTGACCATATTGACCTTTTTCTTAAATAGATAAAGGGTACACATGACTTACTGATACAAACTCCACTTCTTCCACCTCATCCTCATCTGCTTGGATTGGAGAAGACATTTATCTGAGGGAAAACAAACAAATGTAACCTTTTATAAGTCTGACTGAGGCATGTGTTGCTAATGTTAAATCAGATAAGGTTGCTCAAAAGACTTCTGTTCAAATGTTTTTAAAACCATCTGTGGGGAGTTATTATACTTAGCAAAAGTTATGTTGGTGGGAGGCTTGAGTAAAGTAACAAAAACACGACTTATTATGGTGTAAAGCAGGTTAGTCCTATTAAAAATCCAACATGCGGCCTCCTCGCCCAACCTTACCCACCTGAGTGCTTGACTTCGGTGCTGCCACTTACAGGTGGGAGCTAAATTGCAACAACGGTCTGTAACAAGCTGTTAATGCAATATAGCTTTCAGCCACCACCTGCAGCACTGAGCGCTGCGCTGCTGAGCAGCAACCGTCAAGCGAAGAAGACGCCACTGTAATTTTGATGTGTTACTAAGTTTAACGTTAAAATGCATTTCCAATCCAATCCACTTTATTTAAAGCTAAAATGCATTTAGCTGCACGCTATCGATACATCATATTTCTCAATCTTCTCGCGCACACACATACACTTGACATAGACATGCAGTTTCCTAGTTTGTCGCTGATAAGATGATTTTGTGTTATCAACCATCATCTTTTCAGCAACTGTATATGAGCGGGCAATCCGTCACACTCTCAGACGTCCGGGTCCTGGGTAAAAAGCTAACGTTAGCTCTCGCTTGGGGCGTTACGTGTGCGGTTGCAACGGCTTCCCCCCGCTTCACTAACATAAAATAAACACGCCAAAGTTGGACTTGGGTCGGCGTTAATCGAATACTGTTGAAATCAATGGCTGCATGAAGCTAAGTATCACATTACCTACTGCTTATTATGCTGACTCCTCAGTTGACAAGAGTGGTAGCTAGCAACAACATCGATCCTAAATCAAAGTAAATTTAGCTAGTCTGGTCTGCGACGTCACTTAACTGAAGCTCTCCTGTTACACGCGGAGTGTGCCGCACGGGCGGGGTTACTGGTTTCTGAGACGGAGACAAACGCGAGAACAAACTCCGCCCGTGTGTTCTTACATTATTCGGGCCGACGCCTGAAGCTGTCGCCAACTCTCACTCTATTCATAGTTTAGTTCTCCCACTCGGGTGAATAGCTACCTGATGCTCACCGTTCGCTTGAGAAATTAATAGTACAACTCCTCAGACATAACATTGCTGAATTAGCTCATAAGTAAATGGTAGCAGAGGAGTGGTCAGGGCTGTTCCGGGGGCTCCCCATCCCTGCTCTCCCACGTGGAAGGAATAAAATGTAGCCTATTCAAAAGAAAGTACATACATGAGCACCATGGATAACGTGTGTTGATACTGATGTAATCATCACATAATATTATATTTACAGGTTGGGCCTACTGTATGTAACTTTTTTGCAACCAAAAATTGTGTGGCCATGTAGGAGAAATATGCAAGTGCACATATGTTCTGAAATTGTAGGTGGACATACGTTTATGATACTATGTGCTGAGCACACAGAAATGACCAGGAACAAACCAGGAGCCCTAAAAAAAAAAAAAAAGCAATGCTAAGCGAGCAGTGATACTGCAGCCTCATACAGGTGTCTAGCTGCTTGTGGAAACGTGAGTACGCTACGCATATGATAATACGATAATAATACGATTGGTTACTGCTTGTATGCAGTTGTAGCTTATAATGCCTAATAATGCTATATAAGTCAACATATAGTATATAAGAATAACCAAATACAAACATTTCAATACTTTTTATGTAGGGGTCAGGGTATCTGTGGATAATCCGTAATTCGTTTGTAATACAAAACCAAAATACCCTTTATTCGTTTTTTTGTTTCAAAGCGAAAAAACCAAATAACCGTTTTTTGTGTCAGAATCAAAAAACGAAAAACCAACTAAAACGGCCCGTTTTTCATTTTTGGTGATTCATTTTATCGTTATTCCTTTTGGAACAAATAATGAAGACAGTCTGTGAACTTCGTTTCTCGTTCTAAACCAAAAACGGAAGTCACGTGGTCTATTCCTTATTTGGAAGGGATAGTAACAGGTAAAGCCTCCAAAATAAAAGTAGCCCATGTGCCATGCAGTTAGAAAGGTGATTTTAGACTAAAACTAAACTAAAAGAACGTTTTTTAGTGAAAATAAAGTAGCACTGTGTGTAAAAAAACACTTTAGTTAACTGAAATAAAACAATAACTAATAAAATAATAACTGTTAAGCTGTTAGGGAGAATTAAACATTTGTAAGACCATTGGTGACCTGTAACTTCAGATTAGGACAATTTAACTAATGTTATATGTAGCTCACAGTTAGCCTGTTTATTTTAGTTTATATTATTTAATTCATATTGTAGTGTCTTAACACATGTAACATATAATATTTTTAAGCCTTCTTGCTGTGTGTGAGCTCCACCAGCAGAGGGCACTCTGCCCCCTTCTGTGCAAGAGTCCTTCTGTGGCGCCAACAGCCAACAAGCTTTTGACCTTTTGACTTTATATCAAAGAGAAGGCTGCACTGCGACCAGACGAAGCTGATCACTGAGTCTGAAGCTGTGCAGAACTTCACCTGCCTCCAGCTTCTCTTTCTATGGAGCTGCTAAAAACTCTCAGCTTCCACCATCTGCTGTTATGAGTCAGAACAAAACTCTTCAAAACAAATCTATAAAGTTGAATAATTTTTATTTTCCTTTGCATTTTTTTCCCAGTGTAATGTACTTATTATGTTAGTTAAGTAGATTAAATATTTTTAGTGCAGCCTGTTGTTGTCATTAGTTATGTAGGCAGACTTATGTGTGAAGAGCCGGGGGCTGCCGCTTGGTGAAAAGAAAGCTCCTCTGGCTCTGGGCTTTCAAGACTTTTACAGCCTTTCTTGGGTTTAATTCTA